>JAGFBZ010001343.1:0-41144 GCA_018398805.1 Hirundichthys speculiger | reverse complement strand
TCCTGGGTTTTCATGCTGACTTGCAGTTCCATCCTCTGTCCATCCCGGGGTTCTCCTCCACTTGTGTTTGGGTGCCGACTGGCGTGGTGATCAGCGACCTGGTCCTCTGGCCATCTCATCCCAGTGCTGCTGCCTCCATCTGGTTATGTTTATATGGTCTATATTAGTCATTTGTGTGCTCTCTCTCCTCTGTCCTCCATCCTCTCGTCCTCATCTCTCTCTGTCCTGTCTCCCTCTTTTTCTTTCTCTACCCAGCTGGCCTCAGCAGGAAGGTCCCTCCATATGATCCAGGTCCTGCTCAAGGTTTCTTCCTCTTAAAGTGGAGTTTTTTCTTGCCTCTGTTTGGCTTAAAGGTTTTTTTCTCCCTCTGTGGGAGTTTTTTACCTGCCATTATCCTTGAATAGGATTTAATATTATAATTTTAGTTAATGATATTTGCTCGGGGGTCATGCTCTGGGTCTCTGTAAAGCGCCTAGAGACAATTGACGTTGTAACAGATGCTATACAAATAAAATTGAATTGAATGACAAATAACAACTGCATTCACAATGTTTTTATTAAGCCAAGTCAGAAGAAAGAAATCATGCGCATGGAGAGAGAACTCAAAGATTTCTCTCTGGCCAAAGTAGAGAGACAGAGACCTTTTAAAATGTTTAAAGTAGCAGGACCAGAAGTCCATATATGGTCATGTTGTATTACTGCTAGTCAGGGAGTAGGATTCAACAAAGAGTGGCTTTTTAAATTACCCAGAGAATGCAAAAATTGACAAAACTCAATTCAATTCAGCAAAATTTTCTAAAAGCTAACAAATAAGAACAAGCTAAATACAGCAAGGTGAGCTACATACTAGCCTCAACTAAGTGAGAAGAAGTGCCCAAGGAAGCCAAGTAAAAAAAAACTGCAAAATTAGAAGCATGATAAACTAAGCTAAATTAATGTTATGCTCAAAATTTCAGCTGCATGTTAACAGCAGCAAAATTAGCAAAATCATAATTTTCACAGAGTTAATTCTGCCTATAAGAGACAGTAACAATGGGGACCATTTAGATACAAGTTGTTTTGACTGATCAAGTAAAGGAAAAAAGTTAGCTTTAAACAGGTTTTGAAATTTTCTAGAGATGCATATGCTAAGATATTTAAATTGTTCATTCACTTTCTGAAGGGGAAAATCACCATAATTGAGTTTAACTGCCTCATTATATCGTCTTCTCTTTGATGCTGTTGTTGAGGCACATTTTCAAAATGTGGTTACTGGTAAACATCCTCCATGAATCTGTTGATGCTTTAATATCTGATGATCTCAGACAACCTTACCCACAGTCTACAGACAAAACTCATTTTTAACATGACGTTTGTGCATTTTTAATTGAAAACATACAGTAATAATTGATCCACACTGATCACAGGTTTACTGTTTCTGTCCATTGTGACTTTTTTGGTGCATCTTAAATTTATTCAATCCAGTAAAAGCTGATCCACACTGATCACATCTGTATGGCTTATCTCCAGTGTGAATACGTTGGTGTTGTTTTAGATAATCCAACCGGGTAAAAGCTGATCCACACTGATCACATCTGTATGGCTTAAATCCAGTGTGAATACGTTCGTGTCGTTTTAGATAATCCAACCGGGTAAAAGCTGATCCACACTGATCACATCTGTATGGCTTAACTCCAGTGTGAATACGTTGGTGTTGTTTTAAATGACCTGATGTGGTAAAAGCTGATCCACACTGATCACATTTGTATGGCTTATCTCCAGTGTGAATACGTTGGTGTCGTTTTAGAGTACTCAACAGGGTAAAAGCTGATCCACACTGATCACAGCTGAAAGGTTTATCTCCAGTGTGAATACATTGGTGTTGTTTTAGATTATCCAACCGGGTAAAAGCTGATCCACACTGATCACATCTGTATGGCTTATCTCCAGTGTGAATATGTTGGTGTTGTTTTAAATGACCTGATGTGGTAAAAGCTGATCCACACTGATCACATCTGTATGGCTTATCTCCAGTGTGGATACGTTGGTGTATCTTTAGATCACCTGATGTGGTAAAAGCTGATCCACACTGATCACATCTGTATGGCTTAACTCCAGTGTGAATACGTTGGTGTCGTTTTAGAGTACTCAACAGGGTAAAAGCTGATCCACACTGATCACAGCTGAAAGGTTTATCTCCAGTGTGAATACGTTGGTGTTGTTTTAAAGTACTCAACTGGGTAAAAGCTGATCCACACTGATCACATCTATATGGCTTAAATCCAGTGTGAATATGTTGGTGTTGTTTTAAACGACCTGATGTGGTAAAAGCTGATCCACACTGATCACATCTGTATGGCTTATCTCCAGTGTGAATACGTTGGTGATTTTTTAAAGTACTCAACTGGGTAAAAGCTGATCCACACTGATCACATCTGTATGGCTTAACTCCAGTGTGAATACGTTGGTGTATCTTTAGAGAACCTGATGTGGTAAAAGCTGATCCACACTGATCACATCTGTATGGCTTAACTCCAGTGTGAATACGTTGGTGCTTCTTTAGATCACCTGATGTGGTAAAAGCTGATCCACACTGATCACATCTGTATGGCTTAACTCCAGTGTGAATACGTTGGTGTATCTTTAGACCACCTGATGTGGTAAAAGCTGATCCACACTGATCACAGCTGAAAGGTTTATCTCCAGTGTGAATAAGTTGGTGTATCTTTAGATAACCTGACGTGGTAAAAGCTGATCCACACTGATCACAGCTGAAAGGTTTCTCTCCAGTGTGAATTCTCATATGTTTAATCAGGCTTGATGAAGAGGCGAGGACTTTTCCACATTGCTCACAGCGATGACTCTTGGTTCTTCCTTTGTCTTGATGTTTCTGTAACAACAGAGAAGAAGACTTCATTGTGTTGGCTGAGCTGTTGAAATCATTTCAGTTTTAATCAAATTCTCTCAGACATGGTTTTTTTTAACTATGAGTGAAGATCTTTTTTGTCTATGAGGAGTCATATGAACCATCTCCTGACAGCCAGCCCTTCAGATAACATGTCTCAGTTTGTCAGGTCAAAAGTGTGAACAGAGAAAGCTGCTGAAACAAAAACCCTCAGAACACATTCATGAACTGTTTTTATCAAAGCCACTTCAGATTGACAGTGGGTTTCATTCATTCTCTACACACACAAGCTTTTCATCAGTCAGAACTTGAAAATACAGTTTTGTCTTCAGAACATGACACTTCAGTTATACCGTCTGCTCAGATCAAAATGTGATGTCACAATTCCGATTCCGATTCAGATTCAGACAACTTTATTTATCCCCGAGGGGGGATAACTCTTTGCACTCATGAGAGGGACAACAACAAACTCTTTAGGAAACAGAACCCCCGAAAAGCAGCTGGACCAGATTCTATCTCCCCATCCTCCCTGAAGCACTGTGCTGATCAGCTGATTTCAGCTGTGCTTTTAACACCATCATCCCTTCTCTGCTTCAGGAGAAGCTCTCCCAGCTGAGTGTGCCTGACTCCACCTGCAGGTGGGTCACAGACTTCCTGTCTGACAGGAAACAGTATGTGAAGCTGGGAAAACACATCTCAAATTCAGACCATCAGTACTGGATCCTCCCAGGGCTGTGTTCTTTCTCCTCTGCTCTTCTCCCTGTACACTAACAGCTAACTAACACCCCTCATTTTCCACCTCTGACTCTGACACTGCTGTCACATTGACAGAACTCAGAACACTGTGCGATACATTAATGCTCAGTCTGGACTACCCGTTCATTTGCACATTTTAATGGCACATCACTCTTGGTCACTCTGCCCTAAATGCAAAAAACAGCTTGTGTATATATATTTATATTGCAATATTTTTAGTTTACATTGTTTGTTATATTTTCCCCTTAATTGTATGCACCATCACCGCCACAACAAATTCCTCATATGTGTAAAATCATACCTGGCAATAAAGTTGATTCTGATTATGATTCTGAACAGCTGAAGATGGATTTAAACCTCCGGCACAGCCACTTCCTGAGTTTGAGGCCTGATGAGCTCATCATTGCTGAGGGAGATTTCACAATTTCTTTTCCTTTCATTTTTTACAGGAATGATCTGAAAATCATCATTCTGTTTTTGCACCCTTGAACTGGTTTTCTGTGCTTCTTCTACATATTTCTTGTGTCTTTTTTACAACTACAGTAACCTTCCTGGGGACTACAGATGAAAGTAGCCATGGCTATAATCTGGAATATTTAAATTCGTACAATGTCCATTAATATGTGTTGTCCTGAATTTAAATAAATAAGAATAAAAACCCTTGATATGGGGACTTCCGGTAATGGCTGCCACGATAATGGCTGTGTAGCCAACTGTTTCAAATCCGCCTAAACTCGATGGAAGACGTGGTCATTCTAAGCCAATTTACTGCAGCAATTCCTCTCTAAATTATTAGAAATTGTGGTTAACACCCAGTTGTGCCTTCAAAAAAAATAAAAAATACAGTGATATACCGTGAAACCGATATAATTTTGAAAAATACCATGATATAAATTTTTGGTCACACGGCCCAGCACTAGGGGCTGCTTTAAATGTTTGATACTATAGCATTAGAAACTGAAGGAATATGCATCTGTGGGGGGGATTTTAACGTGATTCTTAAAGGGCTCCTGACACCAAAAATGATGTTAAAATCAAGAATTTGGGCGCACTCTCCTGAATAAAATGATGTATAACATTGCAACATTGAACGTCAGAACGTTGACGAAAACTTGTTTTGAATCACGCGCCACCGACAAAAATCGATTGAGCGGGAAGAAGGCGGATATGACGTCACATGGAGAACCAGCAAGGCTTCTGTTGCAGCCGTTTGCATTGCCAGCAGGTGTAAACTGTGCTTGTGGACGACTTTTTCTGAGCAAAACTCCTTAATTTTTTGTAATATGCCGGCTCGATGCGTGGCATGGTTTTGTTCGAATACCAGTTTCTGCTTCACTGGACGACTACATGTCTTCCTCCTCGGAATCGGAGTTTGCCAGGACCTGACAAAGTACTTCGTGGACGGTAAACCAACCTCTCAGCATCGTGAGTAAATGAAAAATAAAAACACTCTTTGGCTCTGCTCTGCTCTCTCTACTCTGCATTCTCCCTCTGATGCACAGGAGGGTGTTTTTAAAACCCCTTTTTATATTTGAATAGTGCCACCACCAAAAATGGTTCTCAGATTACAGGCACACATGTCCGCCATCGCCTGGTGAAAAGTAATAACAAGATTCAGCTTCACATTTATAGATGCATCCCTGTTTTATTCAGCAATGTTGCTTGATGCAATACTGCGACTTTGGCACTTAAAGGGTTAACTGTACAGTAAATTAAAAAAAAAAAAGCCCATTCTGAAATAAACTATTATGCATTAAACTAAGATTATATAATAATAAAAATATATTTCATAATACATTTTTTTCATGGGAAACATTTCATAATAATGGATACGTATTTCATAATAATAAACGCCTGGATTTCATAATAATAGACTCAGGGTGAATTCCAATTCCTCCCTTAACCCTCAATCTCAACCCTCAATCTCAAAAATGCGCGTTCCCGCTAAGGGCAAGTGTTGTCCCAATTCTAAGGGACATCAAGTTGAGGGACGAGTTTGAGGGCTGTATCGCCCTCAAAATTGAGATTTTCCGACACCACCCTTGGAAGTAAGGGCTATCCAGAAGCTAGCTACAAACGTAAGTATCTTCGTATATCTTAAAGATATAAATGTTACGAAACCATTTTATTATGTTTGTTTGAGACTTTTTTCATGGATTAACATCGTTGTTGCGTAACATTTATTTTTTTACTTTACGATGTTTGCTGCCGGACCGGCGGTCCCGTCGGCTTCACGTTGTACTCGTCGGTGGTCCCGGTCTGCCGTCCTGGTCCCGTCAACGGTCCGGGTCCCGTCGGCGGTCCCAGGCGGCTTCACGTTACTTGTATACCTTGTTGTGTAGCGACGATGGACTGAATAATGTACCCTCTATTGCGTTATTTGCTAATATTATTTAGAGAATATACAGCGCTCTATTCAATGTTATCCCTGTGTAATTTCAGGAAATACAGAGACAACACGGCTCTGATACATTTCAGTCTGATGACGTAACTGCACTCAAGGGGTGTCCCATTTCTAAGTCACAAGACAGACCTGACACTTACTTTCGAGGGTTAAGATTGAGGGCCAAAAATTAAGGGTTAAGGGGTGAGGGTTGAGATTGAGGGTTAAGAGAGGAATTGGAATTGGCCCTCATTTATTGATTGAATTATGACCCAAACGGGGCTCCATAATCAGGAAGTCGAGCGAAATTTAAACAGAGTTTAAGCAGAAGGGAAAAAATAGTTTCCAAAATCGCTTCAAAGCCTCATAATTTGTCTCTTAGTTCCACCTCTCATTAGTTTTGGGGGCCACATTAGTCTAAGGGTGAATTCCAATTCCTCCCTTAACCCTCAATCTCAACCCTCAATCTCAAAAATGCGCGTTCCCGCTAAGGGCAAGTGTTGTCCCAATTCTAAGGGACATCAAGTTGAGGGACGAGTTTGAGGGCTGTATCGCCCTCAAAATTGAGATTTTCCGACACCACCCTTGGAAGTAAGGGCTATCCAGAAGCTAGCTACAAACGTAAGTATCTTCGTATATCTTAAAGATATAAATGTTACGAAACCATTTTATTATGTTTGTTTGAGACTTTTTTCATGGATTAACATCGTTGTTGCGTAACATTTATTTTTTTACTTTACGATGTTTGCTGCTGGACCGGCGGTCCCGTCGGCTTCACGTTGTACTCGTGGGTGGTCCCGGTACATTATTCAGTCCTCCGTCGCTACACAACAAAGTAACGTGAAGCCGACCCGGACCGCCGACCGTGGCGGTCCCGGTCCCGTCAGCGGTCCCAGGCAGCTTCACGTTACTTGTACTCGTCGGTGGTCCCGTTCCGCCGTCCCGGTCCCGCCAGCGGTCCGGGTCCCCTCAGCGGTCCCGGTCCTGTCGGTGGTCCCAGGCAGCTTCACGTTACTTGTATACCTTGTTGTGTAGCGACGATGGACTGAATAATGTATCCTCTATTGTGTTATTTGCTAATATTATTTAGAGAATATACGGCGCTCTTTTCAATGTTATCCCTGTGTCATTTCAGGAAATACAGAGACAACACGGGCTCTGATACATTTCAGTCTGATGACGTAACTGCACTCGAGGGGTTTCCCATTTCTAAGTCACAAGACAGCCCTTACACAGGGCTACTGTGAGTTTGTGCTGATGTGGTGCTGTTAACCCATTCAGTACTGACGCCTGTGGGACGATATTGATCACTAGACTGATTATATTTGACTATAGCGCATCATTGAGCTTCTTAATTTGGTTCTAACAGATGTGCGATCATTTCCCTCAAAATACGATGATTTAGAGTCTCTGCTACGATAATCCTACATTTCCCACCTGGCAACGCTGAGCAGCAGAAACAAAACCTGAACACGAACCTTTAGACCAGCAGAGGAGGGGCCCGCTTCGGTCCAGTCGGTGGACTGCAGAGAGTCCGAGTCCGAGTACTGGTACTGGTCCTGGTCCTGGTCCTGGTTCCGCTCCTGGTCCTGGTACTGGTCCTGGTTCCGCTCCTGGTCCATAGCTGACATAATTTTCTCTTCAATCCACGAACTTGTTCTTGTTGCTAAAGTAGTAGCAGCTACAATGACCCGGAAGAGCGCTACGAATGTGACGTCATGCTGTGCAACCAATCACAGACGAGAATCACACCACCAAGCAGGGGGGAGCGGGGGGGGCGGTGTTTTTATATATACTTATATATATACATTTTGTATACTTATATATATCTTTATATATACTTTATATAATATATATATATATATATATATATATATATATATAATACGTATATAATATATATATATATATATATATATATACCTTTTATATATACTATATATATATAGTATATATATATATATACCTTTTATATATACTATATGGATAAAATAATATACATATAAGTTATATACTTGTTGTAAGCAACTCTAAGTTCTAATTTTAAAAAAGTCCACGACAGAGACCTGATAACTCTGAGACCTCATCAGTGGGTTCGAGGTGAGGGAAGTTTATTATAAACGATTATTTTAATCGTTTGATATCCTACATGTCTATGAAACTTACGTGGAGAAATGTCAAACCTCTTTCTCTCTCTGAAGCAGAACTTTTATTCGCCCAAATCCTGTCTTAAAGAACAGCATCTTCAACTCAACAGCTTGTAAAGACCCCTGTCACATTTTGGGGCTATAAAATTGAACAAATATTGAATTTGTTGTCATTATTTTTATAGCCACAGTTAGATATTGACTTTTCTATTAATTGAAAGAATAAAGACATATCAATGTCTTTTTGTGAAACATTGATCTATCCTTATTTAGTCTAATTTTCAGCTACAATGGAGTTCACATTTTTTCTTTTACCTAATGTCATTTAGATGTGTTTACTCCTAAATGGAAGCATGTAATGTCAATCTTTGTTAGTTAATTAAACAGTGAAGTCGACAGATGAGCCAAACAGCAGTTTATTGACATATTCTTCTACTAATTAGTGTGTGACATGTGAAGACTGTCTCCCTGTAAACATCTGTGAAGGTTATTGAGGGTCTTCTTCAGCTCACTGCCAGTCAGCTCCATCTGGAAACACCATTTCATCCTGAATCATCATGTAGCTGCTGTGATCCTCTTTGGTGAGACACCAGGTTCAGAGACACAAAACGTGTTTCCAAACAACAGAAATGTTGTGTTCCACCTAGAAGAAGTTCTTCCCTCATTTTCAGGTGATTTAGTGAGACACCAGTTCAGATCCTGATAGTTGTGATGAAAAAGAAAGAAAACCAGGAGGATGTGAGGACATGGAGATAATGAATCCTGATCATGATGCAGTTCACATGGAGGCCACAGGGAGGCGCAGTTGAGACATAACAGTTATGGCTGAAACCTAGAAGTGTCCTGTCGCGTCTGCTCCGCAAAGTCACGTGGAAACAGGAAGAAGCTGCTGCAACGAGCCTCAACACAGAAAAAAGCAGCATGTAGAAAAAATTTGTGAGCAGATAGCATCAGGAAATGGAGGAAAGACTTCTAGAAGATTTCATGTCAAACTCTGATTATGTTCAGAGTTTCAACTCAACTCTGATTGAAATGATCTTTAGAAATACATCTCCATCAACACGTTGATCTAAATCCATCTGGATCCATTTCCCGTCGACTTTGACCTCAGCAGCCTGTTTTCCAGCTTTGTCCTGACTAAAATATTAACTGTAGAAAGTCAGGGAACAAAGCTTCCCTCAGACAGAAGAACTGAGGCAGATGAACATCTGGAACAATCTGCTTCATCCTTTCATTTAGTTTTCTCTTTTCAATCCACATTCACACTAACACAAACTCCTCCACATCATCCAACTAGTTTCTCCCCAAACTATCATTTGGGGGGAAACCAAACTCTTTGATCAAATTCAGGCACAGTCCTCCCAGAAATCAGCATATTGATGACACACCCCCTCATCCAGGAACCATCTGGACCACTGGACCCTGAGACCCACTCTGGTCCCGGACTCAAACCACCATAGTTTCACACCCCCTCATCCAGGAACCATCTGGACCACTGGACCCTGAGACTCACTCTGGCCCCTGACTCAAACCACCGTAGTTTCACATCCCTTCATCCAGGAACCATCCAGAGGGACCACTGGACCCTGAGACTCACTCTGGTCCCGGACTCAAACCACCGTAGTTTCACACCCCCTCATCCAGGAACCATCTGGACCACTGGACCCTGAGACTCACTCTGGTCCCGGACTCAAACCACCGTAGTTTCACATCCCTTCATCCAGGAACCATCTGGACCACTGGACCCTGAGACCCACTCTGGTCCCGGACTCAAACCACCGTAGTTTCTCATCCCTTCATCCAGGAACCATCTGGACCACTGGACCCTGAGACTCACTCTGGTCCCGGACTCAAACCACCGTAGTTTCTCATCCCTTCATCCAGGAACCATCTGGACCACTGGACCCTGAGACTCACTCTGGTCCCGGACTCAAACCACCGTAGTTTCACACCCCCTCATCCAGGAACCATCTGGACCACTGGACCCTGAGACTCACTCTGGCCCCTGACTCAAACCACCGTAGTTTCACATCCCTTCATCCAGGAACCATCCAGAGGGACCACTGGACCCTGAGACTCACTCTGGTCCCGGACTCAAACCACCGTAGTTTCACACCCCCTCATCCAGGAACCATCTGGACCACTGGACCCTGAGACTCACTCTGGTCCCTGACTCAAACCACCGTAGTTTCACATCCCTTCATCCAGGAACCATCTGGACCACTGGACCCTGAGACTCACTCTGGTCCCGGACTCAAACCACCGTAGTTTCACATCCCCTCATCCAGGAACCATCTGGACCACTGGACCCTGAGACTCACTCTGGCCCCTGACTCAAACCACCGTAGTTTCACATCCCCTCATCCAGGAACCATCTGGACCACTGGACCCTGAGACCCACTCTGGCCCCTGACTCAAACCACCGTAGTTTCACATCCCTTCATCCAGGAACCATCCAGAGGGACCACTGGACCCTGAGACCCACTCTGGGCCCCGGACTCAAACCACCGTAGTTTCACATCCCCTCATCCAGGAACCATCTGGACCACTGGACCCTGAGACTCACTCTGGTCCCGGACTCAAACCACCGTAGTTTCATATCCCTTCATCCAGGAACCATCTGGACCACTGGACCCTGAGACTCACTCTGGCCCGGACTCAAACCACCGTAGTTTCACATCCCTTCATCCAGGAACCATCTGGACCACTGGACCCTGAGACCCACTCTGGTCCCGGACTCAAACCACCGTAGTTTCACATCCCCCTCATCCAGGAACCATCTGGACCACTGGACCCTGAGACTCACTCTGGCCCGGACTCAAACCACCGTAGTTTCACATCCCTTCATCCAGGAACCATCTGGACCACTGGACCCTGAGACCCACTCTGGTCCCGGACTCAAACCACCGTAGTTTCACATCCCTTCATCCAGGAACCATCTGGACCACTGGACCCTGAGACTCACTCTGGTCCCGGACTCAAACCACCGTAGTTTCACACCCCTTCATCCAGGAACCATCTGGACCACTGGACCCTGAGACCCACTCTGGTCCCGGACTCAAACCACCGTAGTTTCACATCCCTTCATCCAGGAACCATCTGGACCACTGGACCCTGAGACCCACTCTGGCCCCTGACTCAAACCACCGTAGTTTCACATCCCTTCATCCAGGAACCATCCAGAGGGACCACTGGACCCTGAGACCCACTCTGGGCCCCGGACTCAAACCACCGTAGTTTCACATCCCCTCATCCAGGAACCATCTGGACCACTGGACCCTGAGACTCACTCTGGTCCCGGACTCAAACCACCGTAGTTTCATATCCCTTCATCCAGGAACCATCTGGACCACTGGACCCTGAGACTCACTCTGGCCCGGACTCAAACCACCGTAGTTTCACATCCCTTCATCCAGGAACCATCTGGACCACTGGACCCTGAGACTCACTCTGGTCCCGGACTCAAACCACCGTAGTTTCACATCCCTTCATCCAGGAACCATCTGGACCACTGGACCCTGAGACTCACTCTGGTCCCGGACTCAAACCACCGTAGTTTCACATCCCCTCATCCAGGAACCATCCAGAGGGACCACTGGACCCTGAGACTCACTCTGGTCCCGGACTCAAACCACCGTAGTTTCACATCCCCTCATCCAGGAACCATCCTGGACCACTGGACCCTGAGACCTCACTCTGGTCCCGGACTCAAAACCACCGTAGTTTCACATCCCATCATCCAGGAACCATCTGGACCACTGGACCCTGAGACTCACTCTGGCCCCTGACTCAAACCACCGTAGTTTCACATCCCCTCATCCAGGAACCATCTGGACCACTGGACCCTGAGACTCACTCTGGTCCCGGACTCAAACCACCGTAGTTTCACATCCCCTCATCCAGGAACCATCTGGACCACTGGACCCTGAGACTCACTCTGGCCCCTGACTCAAACCACCGTAGTTTCACATCCCCTCATCCAGGAACCATCTGGACCACTGGACCCTGAGACCCACTCTGGCCCCTGACTCAAACCACCGTAGTTTCACATCCCTTCATCCAGGAACCATCCAGAGGGACCACTGGACCCTGAGACCCACTCTGGGCCCCGGACTCAAACCACCGTAGTTTCACATCCCCTCATCCAGGAACCATCTGGACCACTGGACCCTGAGACTCACTCTGGTCCCGGACTCAAACCACCGTAGTTTCATATCCCTTCATCCAGGAACCATCTGGACCACTGGACCCTGAGACTCACTCTGGCCCGGACTCAAACCACCGTAGTTTCACATCCCTTCATCCAGGAACCATCTGGACCACTGGACCCTGAGACTCACTCTGGCCCCTGACTCAAACCACCGTAGTTTCACATCCCCTCATCCAGGAACCATCTGGACCACTGGACCCTGAGACCCACTCTGGCCCCGGACTCAAACCACCGTAGTTTCACATCCCTTCATCCAGGAACCATCTGGACCACTGGACCCTGAGACCCACTCTGGTCCCGGACTCAAACCACCGTAGTTTCACACCCCCTCATCCAGGAACCATCTGGACCACTGGACCCTGAGACCCACTCTGGTCCCGGACTCAAACCACCGTAGTTTCACATCCCTTCATCCAGGAACCATCTGGACCACTGGACCCTGAGACCCACTCTGGCCCCTGACTCAAACCACCGTAGTTTCACATCCCTTCATCCAGGAACCATCCAGAGGGACCACTGGACCCTGAGACCCACTCTGGGCCCCGGACTCAAACCACCGTAGTTTCACATCCCCTCATCCAGGAACCATCTGGACCACTGGACCCTGAGACTCACTCTGGTCCCGGACTCAAACCACCGTAGTTTCATATCCCTTCATCCAGGAACCATCCAGAGGGACCACTGGACCCTGAGACTCACTCTGGCCCGGACTCAAACCACCGTAGTTTCACATCCCTTCATCCAGGAACCATCTGGACCACTGGACCCTGAGACTCACTCTGGTCCCGGACTCAAACCACCGTAGTTTCACATCCCCTCATCCAGGAACCATCCAGAGGGACCACTGGACCCTGAGACCCACTCTGGCCCGGACTCAAACCACCGTAGTTTCATATCCCTTTATCCAGGAACCATCTGGACCACTGGACCCTGAGACCCACTCTGGTCCCGGACTCAAACCACTGTAGTTTCATATCCCTTCATCCAGGAACCATCTGGACCACTGGACCCTGAGACCCACTCTGGACCCTGAGACCCACTCTGGCCCCTGACTCAAACCACCGTAGTTTCACATCCCCTCATCCAGGAACCATCCAGAGGGACCACTAGACCCTGAGACCCACTCTGGCCCCTGACTCAAACCACCGTAGTTTCACATCCCCTCATCCAGGAACCATCTGGACCACTGGACCCTGAGACCCACTCTGGTCCCGGACTCAAACCACCGTAGTTTCACACCCCCTCATCCAGGAACCATCCAGAGGGACCACTGGACCCTGAGACTCACTCTGGTCCCTGACTCAAACCACCGTAGTTTCACATCCCTTCATCCAGGAACCATCCAGAGGGACCACTGGACCCTGAGACCCACTCTGGTTCCGGACTCAAACCACCGTAGTTTCACATCCCTTCATCCAGGAACCATCCAGAGGGACCACTGGACCCTGAGACCCACTCTGGCCCCTGACTCAAACCACCGTAGTTTCACATCCCCTCATCCAGGAACCATCCAGAGGGACCACTGGACCCTGAGACCCACTCTGGCCCCTGACTCAAACCACCGTAGTTTCACATCCCTTTATCCAGGAACCATCCAGAGGGACCACTGGACCCTGAGACCCACTCTGGCCCCTGACTCAAACCACCGTAGTTTCACATCCCCTCATCCAGGAACCATCCAGAGGGACCACTGGACCCTGAGACCCACTCTGGCCCCTGACTCAAACCACCGTAGTTTCACATCCCCTCATCCAGGAACCATCTGGACCACTGGACCCTGAGACTCACTCTGGCCCCGGACTCAAACCACCGTAGTTTCATATCCCTTCATCCAGGAACCATCTGGACCACTGGACCCTGAGACTCACTCTGGCCCGGACTCAAACCACCGTAGTTTCACATCCCTTCATCCAGGAACCATCCAGAGGGACCACTGGACCCTGAGACTCACTCTGGCCCCTGACTCAAACCACCGTAGTTTCACATCCCCTCATCCAGGAACCATCCAGAGGGACCACTGGACCCTGAGACCCACTCTGGCCCCTGACTCAAACCACCGTAGTTTCACATCCCCTCATCCAGGAACCATCTGGACCACTGGACCCTGAGACTCACTCTGGCCCCTGACTCAAACCACCGTAGTTTCACATCCCTTCATCCAGGAACCATCTGGACCACTGGACCCTGAGACCCACTCTGGCCCCTGACTCAAACCACCGTAGTTTCACATCCCTTCATCCAGGAACCATCTGGACCACTGGACCCTGAGACTCACTCTGGCCCCGGACTCAAACCACCGTAGTTTCACACCCCCTCATCCAGGAACCATCCAGAGGGACCACTGGACCCTGAGACCCAGTTATTCCATTTTAATTTAAAAAAAGAAAAACGCAATAAACTTGTGAATGTTGCCAAATATTCAAACAGTAACATCACGTTAAACATCTTGTCAGGTTTAAAAAGTTCATTATTTATTTTTGCACTATTACATGAAAGAAAAAAAATATCCTGTCTCATTAACACCACAGAGGAAATTAAATTCTGTACAGTAGAAAGGAAATGATCAACAGAAAAAGTGCAACAATGACATTGTCTTCATTCTTACTGTGTTCCAACTTGGATTTAATTCCCATAAAGACAAAAAATACAAAAAAGAATGAATTGTTAAGAGCCCCAGGCTCAAAGAAAAGTCTGGACAAATCTGTTTCTGGTCTTGATTTCAAGAGACCTTCGTATGATGTTTCAATTTTACACTTACAAATACATTAAAGTCCCTTAACATCTCCATTTAAAGTGATCATACAGGCCCTGTTGAACATCCTTCAACCCGTGGAGACATGTTGGTTTGTTGGGCAGTCCTCTCTGTGTTATCTCATAATGTATTTAGATTGGAAGGTTTTTAACTACACACTTCAAAGTCATAAATGCAGAGCATTTTGTCAGGAACCTCAATAAAGTGCACATGCTCACAGTCAACAGGCTGCAGAAGGAAGCAACAGATAAACTTGAGAATATGGAAAACATGTTAAAAAAGTAAATAAATAAAATCAAAAACCCAAACCCACATCTAAATAATTAGAAATAGAAATATCAGTCTTTTTTTGGCAAAAAAAATTACACATTTCCCCTAAACAGTAAATATGAATCAGTGCTCCCCCGTAGCAACTAAAAATAAATTCACACAAGAATGGAAAACTTAAAATCCACTGGTTGGATCTTCATGGGCAGTTGCAAAGGGATTTTATTTCTCCCTTTACAAAGCTGTGGCTGATGTTTGTCCTAGAAGAATTAGGGCCACTGTTATGACTTATTAAAAAAAATAAGAAAAACAAACAAACAAAAAAACATGAAGTCATAATTTTAAGAATAAAGACTTTTTAACATTAGCTGCACGATTAGATCAAATTAATGGAAATTCTAACTCTCTGTTGTAATCTGTGTACTAAATTATGTGTTTTTTATACTTAATCAATGAATCTCAGTTATAATAATAATAATAATAATAATAATAATAAAATAATAATAATACATACTGTTATGAAATTGAGAACTAACTTGTACAGTCAATTTTTAACTCAAATTACGAAATTTTATTATTATTACTGTTATTATGTGATTATAATATAGGTATATATAATATAGGTAATTTATACAATTAATTCCATTCATTTAATCCCAAAGGGAAATAACATAAAAACACTAAAATCTCACTACCCTTCTGTTGGGAATAATGAACCTGATCTGGCTGTAAAACGACTGTAGCAACCAGGTGAACTATCTGGAACCCCAATCTCTTTTTTCTTTTTTTTTAAGTATACAAGTTTAGTTTCTTCTTGTATTGTTGGGTAGTGCTTGATGTGAGATTTGTTAACAGATGATTGCCTTTACCAATGTGTTTTTAGATTAAATAAACAACATAATCCTTCTATATTCTTCTGTAAGGACCTACGGTTGTTAAAGTGAGGAATATTTTCATTGCGGTGGCCGTTACCGTGTCGTTGAGCTTCCTGACATCCGGTTGGGTCCTCGACTGACAATAAATGACGAATCACCCCAATCCCATCCTACATGTACAACCTTTTCATGTACAATATTTGCTTCATAATTCATCCGTAAACCCGGAGCCACGAGCTGGCTGAGAACTCGTGTCTACAGAAAAAAACCTACCTCAAATGTGTCATCATTTTAGTGCAGTAAGGAAAGAGTTTGAAGGCAAATAATATCAATCAAACTTTTATATCTCTCAATACACATAAAAGTAATTTGTTCACATCTTTTTAAGAGTGACTGATCATTCAGAAATATGTGGAAGCAAGTTATAAGTAAAAACAATCACAAGGGGGAATTATTTCTGTTAATTTTGACATCCTGACACAGATAGCGAGATGAAAAAAAAAAAAGATCCCAGTCCAGTTTCTTTAGCTTTTCCCACAAAATGTGCCAGACTTGTGTTTGCAGTGTAAGTGAATATCTCCTGAACATGTGTTAGGCTGGACTACATTTATAGGACGGCGGAGAACAGCCAGCTAACAGCTCTTCTATCTCCCACTCTGCTCCACCTCTTGGCCTTCTAGCTGCCTCTCCTCTGAGGACTCAGCCCCCGTCTGAGTGTCCACATGCTCTGAGCTCCCCTGGGTGGTTTCTGGTGTGACATCACCCACATCGTAGGGCGGAGCCTCCGTTACTGGTGGAGAGGTGGAAGGGTGGATGTCACTGCTGGCGGTGGTGGTTTCCTCCCTCATCGTCTCCTCCGTTTGTTCGAAGGAGCTGGTTTCACTCGTGGAGTCAGAGCTCGCCCTCGGCTGCCGGAAAAACATCTGACCTTTGACACAAGAAAAGTGTGACATGTTACAGACAGATACACGTTATTCACAGCCTACTTTGCCTCGAAAGGGCTGACATCTACTTTCAAGTTCTCATTTAAATCTTTCATCTAAATTTGCAATTGAGAAAAATACATTCTTAAAGAAAAATATTAAGTAACAGCTTCAGCAAGAAGTTGAGCTTTTTTCACTCTCAGGAACTGCTAAGCAAACTGTTTTTACCTTTTTTTTAAAAGAATATTTAGGAGCAGCTTTCACATCAATGAAAAATATGAAAGTTAATCAAAACAGCACTAATTAGCAGTAATTTAGCCTCAAAAGGAATTAGTGCAGCGCAGTGGGAAGCAGTTCATCAACCCACTTTGATTTGAGATTAAATGGTAAATAAGAGTCAGAAACTAGCCTACCTGGTGGTCTCTTTGAACAGCTGCTGGGAGTGTCTTTCAGGGACAGTCGGCCCGTTTGGACCTTGGTGGAGTACGTTACTTCTGTGGAATCCAGGGAACCTGAGGACACAAGTTATTTATTTGCATATTTGTAAAACATAGACTGACAAATATTTACAAAGTTTAATATGTGAGGCTACTCTGAGAACTAGTGATGGTGAGATGAAGCCCCGTGAAGCAGTGTCACACATTGGCCAGATGGTTCGAGAAATGGTACATTTCTTGCTGCTTCATATGCACATGACACCACCTACTGGTCAGGTTTATAATCACATGACTCCACCTACTGGTCAGGTTTATAATCACACGACACCACCTGCTGGTCAGGTTTATAATCACATGACACCACCTGCTGGTCAGGTTTATAATCACATGACACCACTACTGGTCAGGTTTATAATCACATGACTCCACCTACTGGTCAGGTTTATAATCACATGACACCACCTACTGGTCAGGTTTATAATCACATGACACCACCTGCTGGTCAGGTTTATAATCACACGACACCACCTACTGGTCAGGTTTATAATCACATGACACCACCTACTGGTCAGGTTTATAATCACATGACACCACCTACTGGTCAGGTTTATAATCACATGACTCCACCTACTGGTCAGGTTTATAATCACATGACACCACCTACTGGTCAGGTTTATAATCACATGACACCACCTACTGGTCAGGTTTATAATCACATGACACCACTGGTCAGGTTTATAATCACACGACACCACCTACTGGTCAGGTTTATAATCACATGACACCACCTACTGGTCAGGTTTATAATCACATGACACCACCTACTGGTCAGGTTTATAATCACATGACACCACCTACTGGTCAGGTTTATAATCACACGACACCACCTACCGGTCAGGTTTATAATCACATGACACCACCTACTGGTCAGGTTTATAATCACATGACACCACCTACTGGTCAGGTTTATAATCACATGACACCACCTACTGGTCAGGTTTATAATCACAGCCAGCTGAATCTTAAGATGTGATGCATTGAATTTATGTATCAGTTATGGCTCTTGCGAATGACTGTGAATAACAAAATGTGTATGACCAAATAAATGATCAAGTGCATAAAATATTGTCTGAAAGTAATCTCTGTTTACTGTTTCCCAAAGTAGTATCATGAGAACTGGGCAGACACGCGTTAAAAGGGTCGACGAGCTGGGAGTCGAACCCACGAAAACCATGTTACCTGTACGCGGGCCACCTGCCCTAACCACTGCGCTACCAGAACAACAGAGTTCATGCTGGCAGAGAACAGTAAAAGTTGTTTGTGGAACTACGGAGGGAGCACACTCAATATGTTTGTGTAATTTGGACAATGACGACCATTAAAGGGGTTATTTTATGTATATTTATTCAGAAATAGCAATTTTTCCACAGTTTTTGGTTTTAACCAATTCCTATTTTTTTAGACACAATCTCTCCAGCCTTGGAGAACACCCTTTCACATGGCACAGAGTATGCTGGGCTGCATAAAAATGTTTGTGCCATCATGTACAGACTATATACTGAACTACCACAAACTACATAAACGCTATCCAGATTCTAGTATCCAAGCTATCCAAACTCTATCCACTCTCTGAACTGACCGCTACTCGCCTACAAAAACCCACATTTTGAATGGAGCCTGTGGCGTTTATAAAGCTGTCAAACCCCATTTCTTGAGACAAGAAATGAACCACTTCCCGAAGCAGTCACGTAGTACAGCCAGGCGGTGAAGCTTCGGACGTCATCACTTTTGGCTCCTCCCCAAATGAAGCGACTCTTGATACGCGCTTCACGGACACGCCCCCTCATTTCTCGATACGCGCTTCGGAGCTTCGCTTCACTCATAACATCACTACTGAGAACCATTCAGTGATATGGGTCGACATGATCAAACTCCAGACTTATAAAAGTTTTTTTTTTTTTTAGTTTATTTTCTATATGATGCCATTTCACAACAGGTTAGCTCCGAGCACTTTGAGATTAAATATATTGATTAATTAATTAATTGATTAATGTAACATCGCACCGGGATAAACCGTGAATAGTTTAGCGTTGACGATCATTCATATCATCAAAGCTATCAGGAATACTTATAGTTATACAATCAAAGCTTATTTTAGGGTTCATTTTTGGTGTCGGCAGCCCTTTAATATTCAGAAAAATAAAGGTTTTACAAATGGCAAAACAATGTCAAAGCACTACAACTCAGTGGCAGGTGAGAAAGCAGAACGCAGTACCTGCAGCCAGGTTGAAGGTCCGTCCCTTAATGGAGCTCTGAACTGGAGAGAACCAGTTCAGCATCGAGCCGACCAAAGGAAGCTGCCTCAGCATCCCCTACAGCACGAAGACACAGAGAAAGTCAAGTCTTCAAATGGATTCATATTCAAACATCCTATATATCTCTATTTACCACATTTGTAGTAGGGGTGCAACGGTACAGGTGGCTCACGGTACGGTCCGTCCCGCGGATTCTGTGTCACGGTTTCGGTACGGATTCAGACCACCTGGAGCATAAATACCGCGGGACATGAAAGCGTCCCGTGTCCCGTGCAGGTCGTACGAACCGTACCGTATTTTACCGAGTACCGTTGCGTCCCTGATTTGTAGAGGTACTACACAGACCTCATCCATGAGTTTCTCCTCGTTGGCCTTCTGCAGCTGCAGCTCTGCTTCCATGATGCCTTTCTTCACCACCTCAGTCATATTCTCCAACAGCTGCAGAAACAAGAATCAAAACTGTTCAGAAATAAAATGAACGAGACAGGAGCTGAAGCCGGAGCCTAACTTACAGGTGGTATTATCACTGAATGATGCTAGGTCCCTGTAGTATATTAAAACTTTAAAAATCCAGAAATACGTTCATTGCCCGGACGACGCCTGGCATGGAGGCTACTCGCTGCTGCTCCGGGACTTGTCTCTGCTACGCTGGACGCTCCAGTTTGTGCCGGTTTGTGGTGATCTGCGGTCGGATGTCGACATACTGTCTGCAGGGGGCGGATCGGTCCTCTTGCGGCTGGTGGAGACCTGCCGCCGCGGACATGGACGGTGTCGCTGGAGGCCGGTTAGGGAAAGCTAAGCTAAGTAGTCCTGAACTGCTACCCGCTGCAACCACCGCCACCGGATCCGGGCTGCAGCGTCACTGAGCCGGGACGGGCCCCCGACGTAGCGTAGCATGCTGCCCCCGTCCAGCTGTCTACACGCCAGGTGAGTCAGCTGACCTGGCAGGGGCCGTCTGGTGACCTGGTGGGGCCCGGCACCGCCGGGGGAGACGACAACGGCCTGGTCCGGTCCACATGATGAACCGGGCTCTGGGACGGTCGGCTCCGTCGCTCGCCGGACTGAAGGAGCTCAGTCTTCCCAGAGGAGACGGTCTGGTTCATCGGTGTTTCCTCCTCTGACCCGGTGATATCTCACTTGTCATCGTTTTGGAGATATACTGGTTCTAACGGCTGTTACTGTTCTAACGGCTGTTAACTGGAGTTAGCACTCGGACCACGGGACCGGGCATGAAAAGGAGCGCTGGACACTAGCAGCTCCTCCAGTACACCAGATTTTTCCTGGTGTACTGAAACCTGAATTTCCCCCTTGGGGGATTAATAAAGTATTTTTGAATTGAAATACCAAAACTACTTTGTTTGTCTTAGTGGGGAACAAAAACCAAAGGTTAATTTTTCACCATCTGTAATCTGTTATTGATATTACTCACAGAAGACGCAGGTTTTCTGTTGCTAACATTTCCTGCGTAGATAGAGACTGTACTGCACCAGGACTAAGGGTTCAGTCACTGAGGCAAGTTCAAAAGCCTTTCTTGATAATGACAGCTTCAAGATGCTTCACCATACGTATGGAGCTTTAGGTGAGAGCAGTGCCATTTGTCCTCCAAACATGGTGTGTATTATGGCATCCATAAAGATCGATTTTGGTCTCATCTGACCAGACTGTTTTCTCCAGAAATCTTGCAAGGAGCACCACATTGTGGCCAGTTTAAGGTCAAATTATGTTCTTTCTGCTTCTGGGTTATGGCCATAACGGTGCTCACTTGGACGTTCAGAAGTTGAGAAATCCTTCTGTAACCACTGACACAGTCCAGGTTTCTGGAGTTCTGGTGTTGGATTTGGTCCCAGTCTTGCCTGATAGAGGTTTCCAGCTGCTGAAGAGCTCTTTCTGGTGTAATGATGGTCCATGAAAGATCTGGACTGCAGGTCCAGTTCGGCTCCTGGACTCTTCTGTGATGAAGCCATGCTGTTGTAACATCTGCAGTATCTGGTTCAGCATCATCTTACTGAAATACACCAGACCTTCCCTGAACAAGACTTCATCTGGAGGGGAGCAGATGTTGCTCTAAGACCTTTAAAGACCTTTGAACATTCAGAGATCCTTCCAGAACATCCCAGCTGTCCAGACCATCTGGACTTCTGCACCTCCAGACCATCAGAGGTGCTTTAGACCTGAACCCTGATAACAGCTGGAAGGTCTCCCCCTCTTCAGGAGGATCTCCAACCAGAACATCAGATCTGGATCGGTCTGACCAGAGAACACTTTCACACTTTGAAACAGTCCATTTAAATGAGTCTTGGTCCACAGGACACGATGGTTCTTCTGGACCATGTTCAGATATGTCTAACTTAATTAGTTGCTAGATGTTCTCCCCCCTGATTCATTTTAAATTACTTGCTTTTTCAGCCATTTCTGGTCCCCGTACCAACTTTTTTGAGACCAGTAACAGGCATCAGATTTGAAAAGAGCTCATTTAGTGGGTAAAAGTGTAAACTTTCACAGTCTAAACCTCAAGTGATTTAAAAGTCTTTTAGTTTTCATTTTTTTCAATTTTAAAAACTTTTTCCAGAATTCAGGTTTTAATTACCAACTAATCTCAGCTGGCGTCTTGACTTTCCATGTTTTTTTTGTACCACCTTTTCTTCATAAGTTCAGTACTGTTTCTCTGTGTCATTTCACATTTAACAATTAACTTGCATCTATGGGCATTGATGGTTTGATTTCTTTGCATGTGTGCATGTAGGGGCTACCACCAACATCTGGTGAAGGTTTCATATCAATAACACCCTTATTACGACCAGGTCACAATGAGATTGTGCCAAAACATTGATTATTACCAATGATCTGTGGTGTTATAGATAGAATTTTGTGGCATAATAGAAATGTAACCAATTGAAGAACATGAATGAAGAAGAAAATTGTGAATGCTATTAAATACAGCAAGGCCCTGCTTGACTCCTTTAAACTATGAACGGAGCTGTAAAGAAATGGTTGACTAGAGAGCTGTTGATCCCAGGGATATTTATAATAATAATGTGATAATGTGAACATTACCCTTCCACTCTCCTCTATGTCCCGCCCCAGGGCAGCTATCGAATGCACCAGCTCTGATACATCAACGTCCTCAGTCACCATGCCCACGAAGATGCAGTTCTCTTCTGCCACAAACTCGGGGCCTGAAGAGGGATAATAACAAAATGAGAATGCAAAATTATATAAGTTTAATAGAAAATATTCTGTACTACTTTGTAAACCAGTTGTGAGGAAATACTAACCTGTGGAGAAAATGATGTCAGTGTCAAGGTCTTGTAGTTTTTTCAGCAGCTCACTGTTAATTTTCTCCAGCGCCTGCTTCATCTTACTCTCATCCAGTCCTTCAGCCTGTGGTTCATACCTGGACAACAATACACCTGTTTAATGTTGCCCATCACATGTTTGTTTTCATCTCTCAGATATGACCTTTTTTTGTTTAACTGATGAAATCCCATTTTTCCGTCTCCCGCAGTGAAAACCAGACTGCACTCAAAAAAAATGTACATGACACACTCGTGCAGTTTACGAAATGAGGGACAAAGTATTTTTTTTATCAGTTTGATTTTTATATATACTAATTTTACAAATAACCCTAAAACTTTGGAAGAAGATTCCCTCACAAAGAACATTCTTATTTACAAATGACATGTAAATAATCTACTATTACTCCTAAATACTTCTCTCCATTAACAAATATACTAATCTGAATAAATACCTAATCGCTATGACAATGATGCTATTGTTATAGTTCCATACCACACAAGTATGGTACCATACTTCCCAAAAAAGATGAAATTATTAAAATGTTTAACAATACAGCAGAATGTTATCTCTGTGGGAGTTTTTTTCTTTAGTAATTGTACAATAAAAAGTTGTTTTATGAACAACCTTATTGCCTTCATCATATTTTCATTTTCCCAAAATGATATTTGAAAAATAGGGGTCGTCATATAATCAGAGTCGTCCTATATTCGGGCCAATACGGTTGCTATAATTACACTTTGAGTTTGCACTAATCTGTGAGAAGAGTAGACACACAACAATACAATTATTTTTCATCTAAGCTCACATATATGTTTATTTATTAATTCAGCTGTCAACCAAAATGTTTTTTTGAATTTAACACAAAAATTATTGTGTTTGCTATTTGATAAAAATGTGATTTGTTGTGATTTATTAATTTAATTATTGTTTTTTTTTTTTGGAAATTCACATCCCACCACTAGTTTAATGTCTTGGTTGCCCAATAACCTTCATTTTTTTCATCCAGAGAAATTCTACTCTTCAACAACTAGACATATATATATATATATATATATATATATATATATATATATATATATATATATATATAGATATATATATATATATATATATATATATATATATATATATATATATATATATATATATATATATATATGTATATATAAACAGGATCACAACAGAGAATAAAAACCCAACCCCTTTCACCCCTACATGATACATCCACAACCAGTCCTACCTGACAGCTCCCAGACCGGGCCAGCTGAACTCCTCCATGTATCTCAGAGAAGCTGAATGGCGGTGAATCTCTTCTCTGAAGTTCTGTCTTAAGCTCATTGTGGAGGCCATAACCGATACCAGCTCCACCAGCTTCTCCACCAGTTTCTCAACATCCTCCTGCTGGGTCCACAGGACTGGATGGTGGAGGAAAGTCACTGTTATTTTACCCACTCTAATGATATTTATTACATCTATAAAGACGTGAATGGATTTGCGTGCACATTTCTGTTACCGGCAGCTGTCAGGAGAGGGCTGAAGCGAACACACGCCCCTTCATCTTCAAGCTCCACCACATCTACTCCACTGGTGGGAACCAGCTGAGCAAGCTGCTCACCGAGCTAAATCCATGAAAATTCAAAAGGCATTGGCAAAATTCAGGTTAAAAAGGCAAAAAAATAAATAAATACATTTACAGTACGCCATCATGTTGCCAAATTACAAGATATCACTACTTTAAATCAATATACATATAAAAACACATCAACGCTTTATGATCTCTATATCTTGTAAGATGATTTTGCAGATAAAACCCGCTGATGTTTGCATTAAATCACTGCTTAAATGCTTCAAACACGTTTAATTCAACTTTTTTTCAAATGAGTATTTAGACACTTTAGATGTGATTTATTTTGTAGCAGGACAATGAGTTAAAATGGAATTAATGACGCAGGTGAAGGGATTCAAACAAAAGCAGAAGCTCTGATAAATGAGTTGGTAAGTTCTGAGAAATAACAGTAGCATAAACTTTAGCATGTGGCTAACCACAACCCCATCAAGGCTCATATTTCTGCACAGTTTTGCTCCCATTGCCAACATGGATAACTATAAGGATGCAGAAAATAATTAATTAAACTTAATTGTTTCTTGATTTTTATGTTTTAAAACCCTTTAAACAACCAGCACAACACATTCATTTTAGTTTTAAAAAACTTGAAAACTGTGCAAAAATGTAATAAAATCAAACAATTTCAGTGCTGAGCTAAAACCCTAATGTTTAAATTTTAAGGACATCCCTGGTTGTAGACCTGATATAAAGTAAGTAGGTAAGTAAATAAAGTTAATTCAAATAGTGCTTTTCACAGATTAAAAAGCGACACATGACCAGCAACTCTGCTGAAGAACAACACATGAAGTTCACCTTCACTGAAAGTTTCTGCAGAAAAATCAACAATCAACAATGTAAACTAAAAGGAAAAAGTCTGACTATTAAATGCAGCATATCTGCATTAAAAAATATTTGCACAATTAAAATAAAAAAAAAGACATTATACAGTAAAATGATTTTTCAATTACCAGTAATTTAAAATCAACAACAGAATATGATGCAATTAAAGTTTTTAGTAAGCTTTCAATGTTATTTTATAGCATTTTCAGTTAAATGAAGAGTTTAAAGTGCTTGCACTGTTTTTTTATACACTTAACGCTGTTTTCAGAGCATTTTTGAAAAGTGGAAAACACTCACCCACTGGTTGAAGGAATCAAGCACCTCCTTCTCTCTGGTACATAAAAGATCCGCTGAAGCCCAACTGGATCCTTTGAACACAGAGATGATGAAAGGAAGCATGTGACCATGTTATTTATGTGTAAGCATTTAGAATCAATTAAACAATTTTATTTTCACTAAATAATTATCATCATGCCACATGTTTTAAGCATGAAAGTTATTTTATGGGAACTGGAGACTCGAGTTATTAAAAATATGCTTAAATGTCTTATGAGGTAAAAGAGTGATTCGTGTACCTTTAAATGAGTGCAAAAAATACTTTTTGGTAGCTTTGGTAACATTATGGTGAGCTCAAATGGCATCTTTTGTTATGCTATTCCATGATAAGGCTACACATTTTGTTTAAAACTGTGTATTTATAATGCATTGTATGTTTCCGATTCTTTTCTTTTTTTTTTAGGTTAAAATGTGGAAAAAATGTGGAAAGTCATGACGTTCCCCCGCGTACCACCAGAGAGCGCTCACGTACCACTGGTGGTACACGTACCACAGTTTGTGCACCACTGGATTAGTGCATTAATCTTACTCGCCTTAAAAAAAAAAAAAGTTTTAAGCTATGTTTGTCGGTACTTTCTCCACACCAGCTGCTGTGCCATAGTTATTTACAAAGCTTTTCTAGAGAAAATGCAGCTTTTACTCTGCTATGAACTTGTTTTTTTTTTTTTTTTTTTGGCACTTTATATACGAGTGTACTGTGCAAAGGATAAGGTCTTTACCAGCACTCATTTCTTGGGAAAACTTGAACAGTACCACAGAAGAGTTCAGTTCATCTTCCACCTATTGAACACAAAAAACAGACCACATGTTAGAAGAATTTAAAGCAACACAAAGGAACCTCTGCTATTTTTAGTACAGTAGATCTCCTGACAGGCGTAGACGTGAAGATGCTTATACAACACTGATTTATTCTCATTTGTTCTCTTGCCGAGTCAAGCTCTCATTATTCTTCTGTAATGACTTTCTTCAGCCACTTATTTGCTTCTGCTACGATGACCTCTTGAGCTCCGTGAGCTAATTTTGTTGTTCATGTGTGCTGTAAAGTGATACGGAGTTGTTGCAGTGGACGACCAGAACAGGAGTCCAAAGTTTCCTCTGACTGGTTTTTACCAGTAGTGGGGAGACGGCGAGAGCGTCATGATGCTTAGTAAACATAAGCAAGTATTAAGCAGTAAGCAGTATTTCAAAAGCAAGTCTACAAACTATGGAAACAGATTAGGGATGCACATGGTTAACCGTTTAACCGTTAACCGATAACAGTAACCGATTAATACTAACGGTCAATTTTGTTTTTAAGCTACGTAATTCAATCAACTCATGGGGGCGTGTCGACAGGTGCAACAGGCCTCTGATTGGTCAATTCTACATCCGCGTAGAAAAGAGCGCGTCATCCAAAAAATGAGGAAGTACCCACATCTGTACGATTCTGGTTCTCCACACTACAAAGACAGCACATATTCTAGTAATTCATGGAGGGAGATAGTGATGAATGTGGGTCTGGATACGGCCGAGACGGTGAGGAAGGGGGAAAACGCAAGAGATACGTTTAGTAAGTTTAGCTAGTTCGTGATTGTCGCTCTTGCGTTGTGGCGTGGAATAACATAGCGGAGACGCGCTAGCATAAATCAAAAGTGACGGCGGCATCTCTGCGACAAGCTGACGGCGACACATTGCCGCGAGAGTATACACGGGGAAGTGTCCGCATGCGTCCACGACAACACGCACAACATCGCAGCAGCCAACCCTCCCGGACTTTTCGGTTAACGGTTATTAATCGTTAAAGGGCGTCGGTTAACGGTCATAAAAAAATCCAAAATGTGCATCCCTAAAACAGATGATTGATGCCAATAGCATCTAGACACACCTGTAGCGTTGACTGTACCACCAATGGATGGGTGCATCCTGGGTAATATTTTTGAATATGGGGTCAGCCTGAGTAATACTAGAAGAAATCAAGGCAAGAATCATGGCAGAGTGGCACTAAAAAAATAATGGATATTGTTTCTGGGATGTTGGTGTGAAAGGAACAGTTCAGGATAGTGCCATCAAGCCCAAAAAACAGAACGGAAAAATTACTTTCTGGCAGTCTTATCATTAGAAGCCTCAATATGCCAAATAAGTGATTTTACCAACCAAACTAGAAGCTGGAGCTGTAAAAGCTGGGGTTCATGTTGTCTCTTTGGGGCTTCATTGTTCTCCTTCATTGTTCTTTGCTAAAACGTTCTCTTTATGAACAAGCCGAACTACAAATTCCCTCAAGGGAAGGCACAGAGATCCAGTTCAGTTTAATTAAATTATACTTCAGTTTTATGTCAGAATAGAATCACTGATTCACTTGAAGGAGTCATTGTAACGGTGCAGCCGTGGGCAGCAGCGACCTCAGTACTGCATCAAACCTAAGGAAGTCTCTGGAAACACTCCATTTGGTAATCACTATGTTTTGAAGAGTGTTTAAGAGTGTTTAAATACAGTAATCCCCCACACTTCGCGGTCTCAGTACATCGTGGAAGTTTCGCGGAAACGGGAACAATATATTCAAAGAACAACGCTTCAATTTGGGACCACTCGTCTCCGAAACAAAACCAACAAGCAAACACTGTAAAAACCAAACTGAACCCTGCTGACTTTATCATATGCTTTCACAATTAAAAATACTAAGTGGGCCATTGTTGCTGCCAATATTGTTTTAAGTGGACAAATACAAGGCTGTGTGGAAACGTTTTCTTTTGCACTGACATGACAGACAGATGCGGATTTACAAACTGCCATTTGTGTAAACTGACTTTGCAGCGCAGCTGTAGATATTATTGATGAGGGGAAGCACTGAGTAAAGTCAACTTTTCCAACGTTTGTTACTGAAGAGGACATTACTACTGAAAGACTTCATGTTAGCTTCATTCTCAACAAACTCAGAGCCTTCAGATGTTCCACCTCTGGACCGACAGGCGTAAACAATAATTAGTAGGGTCAGAAAATGGCTTGTTGGTTTATGGGATGACTTATAAAAATTATGTCACTGTATCTAAATACTCAGATTTTTTAAGAATTAATCTAAGTCAAGTTGGCGACATCAGTAGGAGAACTGGAAAAAACTGATAGAAGCCCATAGAGTTAACGCTCAGAAGAATGTTCCAGAAGACCGTACATCCTCCATAGACATGGTGATAAACACCATATCATTGAAAAGAGCAATAATGCTCTTTGCTTGCCAAATTGTGATCCCACCTATCCCCCACCTATTTGTTGGCTAATATTAAGCCTGAGATGAGTACTTATGTTATTTAGAAAAAGGCTGCAAACAAAAATGTATTTTCTCTTATCATATGTTATCAATACTCAATTGTACCAGTATCTTAAAAAAAGAAAGAAAGGAAAAACAGCAATGCTTTGTCTGTTAGAAAGAATAATTCACTTTACAGATTTGCAGAATAATTCACAAATATGTGAGCCAATATATTTTTATTTTATGCTTGGTAATTCATATATTGTCATAATACAAATGACATCCATGAACATGAGTGAACTCGCTAGGCTGACTGATTTTTGGATGTTTTGTGGCTGTGACTTAATTGACAGAAAGTGTTTAAGAAAGTTTGAAACCTGATGAAATGAGAGCACCTACCAATGTTTTGACAGAGCCTAAAGATTTCAGCTGCTGCAGGAGTTGCTGGCTCTGCAAACAGACAAACAGAAGTGAGATGTGCAAAGTGTGATTTTAATTGCTCTGGACTTAATAAAAACAATAATCTAATTTCTGAAAACACAAAAAAAAACTACACAGCAGTGTCTGTCAAAGCACATCAGTGTAATGGTACAGCAGAAACAATAGACTGCATTAGAAAAAAAGAGAGCGCATTTGAAATGAAGGCAAGTTGGTTTTGTGATGTTATAGTTTATAATAAAGTGATGCTAACCAGAGCTGTAGCGTGCCTGATCTTCTGAACTATTCCGTTGTGACCGAGGTGCTGTAAGGAAAGCCAGAGAGGCAACGCTCGCAGCTTCTCCGCCGGCTGGCTGGAAGTTAAACCTGCTGCCAGAGACTGAGACAAAACATGGACACAAAGAGGTGAAGAAGACCAGTAACACGAGGGTCAGCTCCACCCACTTCCTCCCTCAACCCTCAAACCTCAACCCTCAAACCTCAACCCTCAGTCTCAACCCTCCAACCCTCAAACCTCAACCTCAACCTCAACCCTCAACCTCAACCCTCAACCCTCAGTCTCCTCAAACCTCAACCCTCCTCAACCCTCAAACCTCAACCCCTCAACCCTCAACCCTCAAACCTCAACCAACCCTCACCTCAACTCAACCCTCGAACCTTAACCCTCAGTCTCAATCCTCGCCCTCCCTCGCCTCACCCTCAAACCTCAACCCTCGCCCTCAAACCTCAACCTCGCCCTCAAACCTCGCCCTCAACCCTCAAACCTCAACCCTCGCCCTCAAACCTCGCCCTCAACCCTCAAACCTCAACCCTCGCCCTCAACCCTCAGTCCCAACCCTCAAACCTCAACCCTCAGTCTCAACCCTCAAACCTCAACCCTCAGTCTCAACCCTCAAACCTCAACCCTCAGTCGTAACCCTCGAACCTTAACCCTCAGTCTCAATCCTCGCCCTCAAACCTCGCCCTCAACCCTCAAACCTCAACCCTCGCCCTCAAACCTCGCCCTCAACCCTCAAACCTCAACCCTCGCCCTCAACCCCCATTCTCAACCCTTGCCCTCAACCCTCAGTCTCAACCCTCACCCTCGCCCTTGACCCTCAGTCTCAACCCTGCCCTCAACCCTCAGTCTCAACCCTCAACCCTCGAACCTTAACCCTCGCCCTTGAACCTCAGTCTCAACCCTCGCCCTCAACAAATCTGACACAGAACTGGGCGTAAGGTGACCCAGACAGCCCCAGACAGGTGTTAGACTACCAAGGCCTGGTCTCTTTACGTTAGTATAAAAGGATCTATCAGCCTACCAGCGCTGGGTCTTCATGCCTGTAGAGGGTGACAGCAGTCACAGCGGGCAGTCCGAGCCACTGACCTGGTGTCAGTGTCATGCTGTCACTTCTGCTGGCTGCCTGAAAAGGAACAATATACCCAGATACATGCAAGCTGTAAGAACAATGCAGCACAAGATGAGTTTCTGTTTGTTTAAACTGGGTGTTTGGGTTTACGATAAAGGTGAGGTGAGCAGTTAAAAGTGCCTGATCCACAGATAACACACAGACTGAGCAGTCATCAGTGTTATTTTTCAAACATGTGTAGACACATACATCTAAGAACACATACCATGATAGCAGAGGTGACCTGACCCAGTGCCAAGGTTGCAAGGTTGACCCTGCAGAAGTAAACAGACTCATGTACTTTGCAGAAATAATGTCAGTTTCATGTATTTAGTCAGATTTTTTACTACTCTACTTCACTACTTCTACTTCACCTAGGTTGCAGAAAATTACAGAGTCCATTGCCTACTTTATTTGTCAGGATTTGAGACCGTATTCAGTGGTGGAAAACGCCGGCTTTAGGCGCACGGTGAACGCGATGGAGCCTCGCTATCCTGTTGTCTTTTATTCATTTTGTCCAGCATTTGAAAGCTGCCTGTCAGCCATGTAATGTGTAATTGATGCTTTCAGTTCAATTAATTCAAACAAAGTAATTGGAACACTCACAAGATGTCACCAAAATTACTTTGTCCCGTTAAAATCTTTTTGAAAATGATGTAAATGTATTGTAAGATGAATATCAATATTTATGGTATCGTGAGCCAAATATATCGTATCGTATCACGAGATTAGTGTATCGCTACAGTCCTAGTCACACGCACAGCTGGACAGTTAGCTGTGGATGCATCAGCAAGGTCATATCTGAGGAACACCTTCATCAATTTTGGACACCTCTATTGATTATTGACAGCCACTAATCCATGTGGAGATCTCCTGCTCCTTTCTCCTGGTGAATCAGACCCAGAGATACTGAAACTGCTCCAGTTGAGGCAGAACCTCACTCTCAACCTGGGTTTGTGTGCCCGAATGATCCCAGGAGCTATGTTGTTGGGGGCATTTGTCCCTGGTAGGGCCACCCAAGGAGAACTGGTCCAGGGAGACGGGCCAGACTAAGCACGATTCAGTCGACTTCTATGAATAGGAAGAAAGCAAGAGCTTGATGTCCCTCGCCCGGACAAGGGTCACCAGGGCCCCAGCCTGGAGCCAGGCCTGGGGGAGGGGCTTGTTTGGGAGTGCCTGGTGGCCTGGCCCACCCGGGCTCAGCCCAAACAGGTTACATGGGTTCGCCTCCTCGTGGGCTCACCACCTGCAGGGAGGTGGGCCCACCTCTACCCAATTTGGTGCCTTAGGTGAGATTACACCCCAGTGCCCCCCCCCAAACTCAACACTAACAACAGTTACTTTCAACTAAACTTGTCTTTTAACAAAAGACTACAAGTTTACACGTCTGGACTTCCTGACAGCATTATCAAATGACACCTGCCTAGACATCTCACGGTTTATACTCATCAGGGCAAGTCCATTTAAACGCCCCTGAGACATGGTGGATCTCAGGTATGTTTTGAACCTCAAGGCCAAGGGAGACTGGCAGCGTGGCGGCGCCCCTCCAGCAGATGGCGCCCTAGGCGGCCGCCTATATCGCCTATCCCAAGAGCCAGCCCTGAGGGAGGGTCATAGGAGTCGGGTGCATTGTGTCTTGGGCAGCAGCCAAAGCGTGGGCCTCGGCGTGCCGACTCCCAGTTGACTAAACATTATTCTACTAAAAGAAAATTAATTTGGTATTTTAATTTCTGATATAGAAGCTCCATCCATCTTCAAGCTGTGTAACTAACCAAGTCCTGATTTATTATCTGTGCTTCACACAAAGACAAAAGAAAAACAAAAAAAAACCAGCAACATTTCTTTGTATCTCTAGAGCATCTGTGGTCCAGTGAGAGTTTACACACCCTTCCACGTGAAGCCATAAGTTGTATTGATCACACACGTCTTTCAGACGACTCAACTTGTCTGTATGGCCTGCTCCAGGAGTACCTGAGAAGGAAGGAAAACAGCAGGAACATTTTTAAAAATACATGTAAAGAATACGGTTTTATAGCAGAAAAAAACTGCAGATCTATTCATTAATGAATTACATGTAATTATTGCAGCACCACATGTTTTAACTGGGACTGTTTTTCACCTGCATTGGCAATCAGCAGCAAAGGAAGCTTCCCAGCCTCCATATCCTCTTTGATAAGTTTTTCCAACAGGGCAACATCCTGACAGCAACAAAAGGCATCTGTGTAAATTTGATTTCACTTTAGATACGCAGTATGGATGTCTGACTTATCTGTATTCTCCTACCATTTGGTGTTGAGATCCAAAGATGGTGTTGCATGGCACCGTGCACAAACTGGAGAGAGGCAAGCCAAGCTAATAACACAGAAACTAACATGAAAATCACTTTCTATTTTGTATGAAACTGGGTGAATTATTGGAAACTCTCTGTCTTCAGTACTGATTATTAATAAAAGCTATTATACATGAACATATGCCAGTGGAAGGTGAATAATCTGGCCCCAGATTCATGATACCAAAACCTCACGCCTCAAGAACTGTTTTTTCCCATCTGCCTTATCAATAAGACCCGGAACCCCCCCGACACTCTTCCCTCCCCACCTCTGGCTCTGACACTGCTGTCACATTGACAGAACTCAGAACACTATGCGTTACATTAACGCTCAGTCTGCACTACTTATTGATGGGGGTTCTGATAGTGCTCCATGGTACAGTCAATGCCTCCAATAATCTTATTTATCCCTCTACTGATTGGTGCTTTTCAACAATTAAAGCCTGATTTATACTCAGAAATCAGGTCGTCTGCATAGGTGACACAGACGACGCAGAGATGCCCCCCCCCCCGCAGACACCAGTGCTCCTCCCCAAAATTGTAGGTCGACACAGACAGTGCTGCAGAGAGGAGAGAAAGGAGGCCTCTGATTGGTCGATTCTACAACTGCGTAGAAAAGAGCGCGTCATTGAAGAAATGAGGAAGTACCCACATCTGTACGATTCTGGTTCTCCACACTACAAAGACGGCACATATTCTAGTAATTCATGGAGGGAGATTGCGATGAATGTGGGTCTGGATACGACCGAGACGGCGAGGAAGTGGAAAAACACAAGAGATGAGTTTAGTAAGTTTAGCTAGTTAGTGATTGTCGCTCTTGCGTTGTGGCGTGGAATAACATAGCAGAGACGCGCGTCAAAATGGAGTATAAATCAAAATTAACAGCAGCATCTCTGCGGCAAGCCGACGGCGACACATTGCCGCGAGAGTATACACGGCCCTTTAGTCTTGCTTTTTCTAGGAACTCTTTGAAGCCCAGGGCTGTCAGCAGAGTGTGACCCCAAACATTCAAACAAATACTACAGCTACAGCTGACTTTTATCTGGTTTTAATCACAATCACCATCGATGCCAGGTGCCATTTACCCACAAGCCTAACTTTGATTGTGACTGCTTAACTCTGGGCACAGTTACAACCTCCGTTATGAAAAGGAGCACAGACTTATGCAATCAGATTATTTTAAATTGTTTCTTTTTTTTCACAAATTATTAAATATTTATTTTTTCCCCTGGATCTTTGTTAGAAAACTGTGTTGACCACGTGACAATCTTTATATTTTAAAACCTCCAATTTCATCTAGTAGTGTAGACTTTTTATACATACACACGACATAAAGACTGACTGCAAAAATCAAACATTTATCACTGCTTAGAGGGTCCTATAACATTTATCCTTCAGTTTTACAGTATGTTGTGTTTGAGACTCCCTACCTGACTGCAGAGGTGCTGTCCCAGACAAGGTCTGCAGGAGGCGCTCTGGTAGATGACTGGCTGCTTGCAGTTTAAAACTGTATATCCCTCAGTTGCATATTCTTCATAGCGGACATTGATGACCAGGCGACACACTTTTACAAGACCGTCGCTGTCATCCTCGTGGAAATAGGCAGAACCGTTTTCATACCTGTGAACAATACAGTTGAAGGGATAGAGTAAAACAGAAACATTATTCAGGCTCACAAATCAATTCAATTCAAATTCAAAAATACATTGATCCCCAAAGGGAAATTCAGTTATTCCAGTAGTTGTCCTGATCTAAGGGTGAATTACAATTCCTCCTTCAACCCTCAATCTCAACCCTCAATCTCAAAAATGCACGCTCCCGTGAAGTCCAAAGTGTTGTCCCGATTCTAAGAACGTCAAGTTGAGGGACATTTTTGAGGGCTGCATCGCCCTTAAAATTGAGATTCTCCGGACACAATTCTTGGGAATAAGGGCTACCCAGAAGGCATTGCCTATTTCTGTCAAGACATCTTCAAAAATGGTTTCGCTGAAAAAAAGCTAGCTACAAATGTAAGTATCTTCGTAGTTAATAAAGATACAAATGTTACAAAACCATCTTCTAGTCTTATCGTCTCTTAGAGCTGATGACATCACACCCAGCGTCGGCTCCAGCTGATGGAGGGATGTAAACTGTCGCTGCAATCGCACTGGTGAACTCTCGGCAAATAAGGACAAAAACCCCACAGCTAACAGTTCAATATCCAGCTGCAGAAACAATTCACCGACGCAGGTCCTGGATGGCGCCGTCTGCTGGTGACAGAGCGCTACTGCCATCTTTGCTTTGTCCGCTTCTCTTCATTTTCTGATTTCTGCCCTTATTGGCTGAAATCTGGCAGGAGAGATGCTGGAGTCTGGATTAAGTTTCCTAGAGCCACATCTCGGTGAAAGACATGAAGCTGCAAACTCCAGATTTGTCCTCATCAGCGCTTCAAGCTCATCTGGTTACCGAGAGATCTCACGTTACCCGTTATGAAGGAGGGAAGAGCTGCTTTAAACTGCTTTAAACAGCAGTAGCATCTGGTGGTGCAGTGGTTGAGGCTCTAGTCTTTGAAGGTTCAGGCCCATGTGACCCTTAGACCCTCCTCTGCCTCCTTCCTCTCTGTCTTCACAGTCAATAAAGGCCACTAGTGACAAAAAAATCTTTGAAAAAAACATCACGGCATCTGAACCATGATGAAAAAATGTTTTTAAAAAAAACAATATTTTAAAGATGACTGTTCAAAAATATATAAAATGCTATTAAACGGTGACAGAGCTACTAAACCATCCTAGAACATCAACCACTGATCCTCATTTATTCAGTTTAAGGGTTAGGGTTAGCCATGAAGTTGTCAAAATCACACTTCAAGAACATTCTTCATAATTACAAGAATAACAGGTGGAGCTCTGAACATGGATTAAATTCTGCTGATGTCCACAATCGAGTCTTTACGGGTTGAAGACTGAAATGAGGGTACCTCTACTATGTCATGATGACGCAGAAACACAGCGTGGTCGTACCTGAAGAGCCTGCAGAGCCACACCGTGGTGTCCGACAGAATCCGGGTGGTCAGTTTCCGAAGCCGCTCTCTGTCCAGCACAGAGATGTAAGCTGCCAGGCTGGGACCGAGCAGCGCCATCTGGCCTTGATCGCCCACGTTCTGCATCCGACTAGAAACAGCAAACAGCACCATTATTCTCCTCCAGGTCCACCTCCATCCAGGTGTGATTCCGACCCATGACCCTTCTGGTCAGCAGCAGAAACCACTGTACTGCTTCAGCACACGTGACCCAAACACTTTTACAATACTGCTTTTTCACAAACCTTTAGAATTTAGTTTAGAATCTGAATCATCAATGTATAGTTACAAAGAATTTTAAGGAACCCAGATTACTATGAATTTAGTCTGAAAAGAAAAACATTCAAACAGCACCATCTGTGGACCGACTGATTACTTTTACGCACAGTTGGCTGGGCTTGTCCTCTTCCTCCTCCTCATGAATGAGGTTGTGAACTAGATGAAGTATGGAGGAAACATCCAGACCACTGCACAGAAGACAAAGGGAACAGTCAGCTGCTTTAACTACTCCAGTTCTGTCAACAAATCACATCAACATAAGAGCCCTCGTGGACCCTGAGGTCCTCTGGTTCTGGCCTTTAATCGTCCCAGAGTTCTGGTCCTCATCTGTGGACCAGCCTGGAGGAGAACCAGGACCAAAGAAACTGTTGAGATGTTTAGAAGGAGGCTCCAGACTCACCTTTTAACCTGGCTTTTACCTCATTTCTTCTATCTTTCTTTTTTTATTTTACTGTTCTTAACCTGTAATGATTGTAATTATTTAATTTATTTTTTGAGTCTGTGAGCATTTTATTACCATTAAAACTTTAAATTTTATTTTTAAACCCATAGCCTTTACAATTTTTCACATTTTTATACATTTTATCATTATTGTATCTATTGTCTGTTTTTATCCTCTTTTACTGTCTTTTAATCTTTTAGTTTTCAGCTCCAGTGTTTCCCTCCACGCTGGGAGGAGTGTCTGGTCTGCAGGGACGTGGTCTTGGAGAGGCCTGGAGGACTGGGGGGGGTGAAGAGTGCTACATAAATAAAGTTTTGATTGGTTGATTGATTGAAGACCACCAGACAACCATTTGAAAAAGAAAACCTCCATTGATCTGTAATATTGTCCATTTGGTTGGATGTGTTGGATGTGTTGGATGCGTTGGATGCGTTGGAGGTGTTGGATGTGTTGGATGCGTTGGATGTGTTGGATGCGTTGGATGCGTTGGATGCGTTGGACGTGTGGGATGTGTTGGACTTGTTGGATGTGTTGGATGTGTTGGATGTGTTGAATGCGTTGGATGCGTTGGAGGTGTTGGATGTGTTGGATGCGTTGGACATGTTGGACGTTTTGGATGTGTTGGACATGTTGGACATGTTGGGTGCGTTGGATGCGTTGGAGGCGCTGGGTGCGTTGGGTGTGCTGGGTGTGTTGGAGGCGTTGGATGTGTTGGATGTGTTAGACGTGTTGGATGCGTTGGGTGCGTTGGATGCGTTGGATGCGTTGGATGCATTGGATGCGTTGGATGCGTTGGACATGTTGGATGTGTGGGATATATTGGATGCGTTGGATGTGCTGAATGTGTTGGATGTGTCGGATGCGTTGGGTGCGTCGGATGCGTTGGATGTGTTGGATGTATTGGATGTGTTGGATGCGTTGGATGCGTTGGATGCATTGGATGCATTGGATGTGTTGGATGTGTTGGATGCCTTGGATGCGTTGGATGCATTGGATGCGTTGGACGTGTTGGATGCGTTGGACATGTTGGATGTGTGGGATATATTGGATGCGTTGGGTGCGTTGGGTGCGTTGGATGCGTTGGATGCGTTGGGTGCGTTGGGTGCGTTGGGTGCGTTGGATGCGTTGGGTGCGCTGGGTGTGCTGGGTGTGGGCGGGTCTTACTCTCCCTGCAGGGGTCCAGGGATGCTGATGCTGCTGCTGCTGCTCTCATGCTGCAGCTCTGTTCTCGCCTCCAGCTCACTGACAGACACATATAACCACAGATTAACAGTCACTATATTAAAGGTTTGCATCCATTCACTCCCTGGTTACCACAGTTTTATAACGGTGGAACAGGAAGTGAAGTCCCAGGATAACTTAGTTGATTTCTAAACACATCGTAGTTCCTAAAACGGCAGTAAAAGAAGTTCAGTCTCTCCCTGGTTACCACAGTTTTATAACGGTGGAACAGGAAGTGAAGTCCCAGGATAATTTAGTTGATCTCTAAACACATCGTAGTTCCTAAAATGGCGGTAAAAGAAGTTCAGTCTCTCCCTGGTTACCACAGTTTTATAACAGTGGAACAGGAAGTGAAGTCCCAGGATAATTTAGTTGATTTCTAAACACATCGTAGTTCCTAAAATGGCAGTAAAAGAAGTTCAGTCTCTCCCTGGTTACCACAGTTTTATAACGGTGGAACAGGAAGTGAAGTCCCAGGATAATTTAGTTGATTTCTAAACACATCGTAGTTCCTAAAATGGCAGTAAAGGCGTTCAGTCTCTCTCTGGTTACAGTTTTATAACGGTGGACAGAAGTGAAGTCCCAGATAATTTAGTTGATTTCTAAACACATCGTAGTTCCTAAAATGGCAGTAAAGGCATTCAGTCTCTCCTGGTTACCACAGTTTTATAACGGTGGAAAGTCCCAGGATAATTTAGTTGATCTCTAACACATCGTAGTTCCTAAAATGGCAGTAAAGGCGTTCAGTCTCTCTCTGGTTACCACAGTTTTATAACGGTGGAACAGGAAGTGAAGTCCCAGGATAACCTAGTTGATTTCTAAACACATCGTAGTTCCTAAAATGGCAGTAAAGGCATTCAGTCTCTCCCTGGTTACCACAGTTTTATAACGGTGGAACAGGAAGTGAAGTCCCAGGATAATTTAGTTGATTTCTAAACACATCGTAGTTCCTAAAATGGCAGTAAAAGGCGTTCAGTCTCTCCCTGGTTACCACAGTTTTATAACGGTGGAACAGGAAGTGAAGTCCCAGGATAACCTAGTTGATTTCTAAACACATCGTAGTTCCTAAAATGGCGGTAAAAGAAGTTCAGTCTCTCCCTGGTTACCACAGTTTTATAACGGTGGAACAGGAAGTGAAGTCCCAGGATAATTTAGTTGATTTCTAAACACATCGTAGTTCCTAAAATGGCAGTAAAAGGCGTTCAGTCTCTCCCTGGTTACCACAGTTTTATAACGGTGGAACAGGAAGTGAAGTCCCAGGCTAACTTAGTTGATTTCTAAACACATCGTAGTTCCTAAAACGGCAGTAAAAGAAGTTCAGTCTCTCCCTGGTTACCACAGTTTTATAACGGTGGACCAGGAAGTGAAGTCCCAGGATAATTTAGTTGATTTTTAAACACATCGTAGTTCCTAAAATGGCGGTAAAAGAAGTTCAGTCTCTCCCTGGTTACCACAGTTTTATAACAGTGGAACAGGAAGTGAAGTCCCAGGATAACTTAGTTGATTTCTAAACACATCGTAGTTCCTAAAATGGCGGTAAAAGGCATTCAGTCTGACCTCTGTCCATCTCCAAGGATCCTGATGGCTTCATCCAGATTATTTCCCACTTGAGCCAGCGTGACATCCACCATCATCTGGGACGTGTCTGGTCTCTGGCGGAGAGTGAAGAACAGCAAATATACACAGGTGCAATAATTCAGGTAGAAATACTTTGATATCTACTTCAAAGCTTTTTTTACTTTGAGCTTAAGTCACTGGGTTACTGGCAGAAGAAGTGTCACGCATAAAACTTGGGCGTCACACAGACCAGGGTAGCAGTCGGGCGTCAGTCGGGCATTACACAGACCAGGGAAGCAGTCGGGGGCAGTCGGGCGTCACACAGACCAGGGTAGCAGTCGGGCGTCACAGACCAGGGAAGCAGTCGGGAGACCAGGGAAGTCAGTCGGGCGTCACACAGACCAGGGAAGCAGTCGGGCGTCACACAGACCAGGGAAGCAGTCGGGCGTCACACAGACCAGGGAAGCAGTCGGGCGTAGCAGTCGGGCGTCACACAGACCAGGGAAGCAGTCGGGCGTCACACAGACCAGGGAAGCAGTCGGGCGTCACACAGACCAGGGAAGCAGTCGGGCGTCACACAGACCAGCAGGGCGTCACACAGACCAGGGAAGCAGTCGGGCGTCAGTCGGGCGTCACACAGACCAGGGAAGCAGTCGGGCGTCACACAGACCAGGGAAGCAGTCGGGCGTCAGGGGCGTCACACAGACCAGGGAAGCAGTCGGGCGTCACAGCAGGCAGACCAGGGAAGCAGTCGGGCGTCAGTCATGGGCGTCACACAGACCAGGAAGCAGTCAGTCGGGCGTCACACAGACCAGTGAAGCAGTCGGGCGTCAAAGAGACCAGGGTAGCAGTCGGGCGTCACACAGACCAGGGAAGCAGTCGGGCGTCACACAGACCAGTGAAGCAGTCGGGCGTCAAAGAGACCAGGGTAGCAGTCGGGCGTCACACAGACCAGGGAAGCAGTCGGGCGTCAAAGAGACCAGGGTAGCAGTCGGGCGTCACACAGACCAGGGAAGCAGTCGGGCGTCACACAGACCAGGGAAGCAGTCGGGCGTCACACAGACCAGGGTAGCAGTCGGGCGTCACACAGACCAGGGAAGCAGTCGGGCGTCAGTCGGGCGTCACACAGACCAGTGAAGCAGTCGGGCGTCAAAGAGACCAGGGAAGCAGGGCGTCACCAC